>OW119934.1:101003335-101039361 GCA_933210815.1 Meta bourneti | reverse complement strand
ATATATATATATATATGTATATTTATATAGTATATATATATGTATATTTATATAGTATATATATATATGTATATTTATATACACTGCTGGCCACCCAAATTGCAACACCAAGAAAGACAAGAGATATCTCAACAAAATTTATTTTGTAGATAACATGTTGACCAAGTATCAAATGATTAAATTTATAGACTTCTGTGAAGTGTGGTTCCTGCCAAAATCAGTAGCCAGAGTAGCCGCCATTGTTGGAGATCACCGCTGTCACACGCCTCGGCATTGATTCAAAGAGACTTTGGATGTGTTCTTGGGGTACAGCAGACCAAGCAGCTTCCACACGTTGCCAAAGTTGATCTGGTGTGGCAGCTGGGGATGTATTCTGGGTCAATCGTTGAGCAACCATGGACCACATGTTTTCTATCGGCGAAAGATCCGGAGAGCGAGCTGGCCAGGGAAGCAATTCAATCTGGCGATTGACGAAGAACCCTTGGACAATGCGTGCCACGTGTGGTCGCGCATTATCCTGTTGAAATATGGCTGCGGGCAAGCCCTGAAGGTAAGGAAGGACAACTGGCTCCAACACCTCGGAGATGTAGCGCTGGCTGTTTAAAGTACCGGCAATGCGTACTAGAGGAGTGCGAGAGTGATATCCAATACCGCCCCATACCATAATACCCGGTGCAGGACCAGTGTGGCGGTGCATAACGCAGCTGTTCAGCATCCTCTCTCCACGGTGTCTCCAGACTCGAATCCGACCATCGTGGTGTTGCAGACAGAAGCGTGACTCGTCAGTAAAGACAATTTCATTCCATTCTGCCGTCCACATCCTTCTTTCATCGCACCATTGGCGGCGGAAACGTCTGTGGTTCTGCGTCAAGGGTAGACGAAGCAATGGACGTCTTGCGGACAGACCACTCTGCTGTAAATGGCGTCGAATGGTACGCGCAGACACTGGATGATGCGGTACAGACTGAATGTGCTGTGCTATAGTTCGTGATGTGGCTGAGCGATCCGTCACTGCCATACGCACAATATGCCTGTCATCACGTGAAGTGGTGCACTGAGGTGGATGCGATCGAACACGTCGGTCCGTCGTACCCTCCTGCATCCAACGATCACATATCCGCATTACAGTTGTTTGGTTTCGTCCAACACGACTACCGATTTCCCTGAAAGATAATCCACAATCTCGGTAGGCCACTATCCTTCCTCTGTCGAACTCGGATACTTGATCAAAAGATGATCGCTGTTTTCGACGAGGCATAATTGATCGTTTTTTTGAAAAAACCACAAGAAAAACACAATTGCCGTACTTGAAATCGTCGAAATCTCCAAGCCTTAAATAGCGCTTTGAAGTGGCGCCACAGGCGCGCGTGATGTGCGTCTGCGCTGAAATTCTAATCATTTGCATATCTCACCTCCGCTAATGCATGTTGTAAATTTCATATTATTTGCATGCTTCCTTCAGGGTGTTGCATTTACGGTGGCCAGCAGTGTAGTATATATATATATATATATATATATATATATATATATATATATATATATGTATATTTATATAGTATATATATATATGTATATTTATATAGTATATATATATATATGTATAGATATATAGATAGATATAAACTTTTCCCTTGCTGTTTGCATTTCAGTAAAAGTAATCTAACATGGAGAGTGAAAAGAAAGAGTATAAGAATCCGATTTTATTGTTTTTGTTCACAATATACCGTTTCTAAAGTAAACAATAAACTTTTTTACATTTATTTACTCGATAGCAAGATTGCATGGGAGTGATTTTTTTTTACGAAAAGAGACAAAACAGCTTGATCTTTTCCCGATGTAACTGGAAGTTGTTTGTCATGCTTCAACTTTATAATTTCTGATCTAACAGTCATAATGAATAAATTCACGACTGTTTCAGAAAAATTAATGCATAACTGATTATTTTGGATGCCCATTTTCCATTAGTGGTAACTAATTACATTTTACAGCACTTTAACAAGCATCTAGTCGGCTTACAGCAAAAACTCATTGACTGACAAAAACTTTTTTTTACTGTTCAGCTGTCAAAAATGTTATTAGGTCCAAAAAATATAAATTATAGGAATTTTGATAGCGTTATATACCTTTCAAATAGATTATAACAGGACAACGTATTTTTCATCATGAAAATAGGCATTTAGTGTCTCCGAAAAAATATCAGTTAATGAGTTTCTGCTTTCAGCCGACGATATTCTTACTATTTGAAATCAAGCATGTATACTGCTTATAAATGCTAGCCATTAATTGTTGAGAAGAATGATAAAATTTATAATCGTGTCATATAAAAAATTTATAATATAATTTAAAAAAATGATAATCGTTTTAGAATTTTAGAAGACAGACTTCACATTTGTAAAAATTTAATCAATTAAAACCAATGTTAAATTCTTATTTGTTGGTCACATGTTAAGCTTATTTTCTTCTAAATGATTACGTGCAGTATAATATTAGGGCTTTAAAGAATTTTTTAAAATAAAAAATTGCCTTTACTCTTCCAAAACCTTTGTGTTTACATCGACTCTCTTTTCTAGTAATCAATAAGGCTTCCTGCAGTTTTAACAACCTAGGACTTTTTAAATCTCTTGGATCATATTATCTAGCAAATAAAGAGAAACCATTTTCTTAAAATGATATCTTATAACTAGGTTCAAGGGGCAAGGTCTGTCAAAAATATGACCGCCTATAATAACAGCCTTTTTTTCTTAAGAACAAGATGTAATTTTAGTTCGAATTGATTTTTATTCGATCACATTTTAGTTTGAATTGATTTAGATCATAAATAATTTTGCATTCATAAAGCATCCTTATTTCTGATATTTGATTTACTTCATATAAACACGTATAAATCTACTTTATATAATATCAGATTGCAATTGGTGGACCGATATTAATTTCAAACTAACCATTAAAGTTTTTAATTAGTATCTTATATAGTTTGAAATGTAAATTATTGATAAAATAGATAATTATCAACCATGAAAAATAAATATTTGAGAAAAACATTTAAATCTGACTATCCACACAAATACTGATGCCGAATTACTGTGAACTATATATACAGGTTACGGTTCATGTAATAAATCCAGTTAGTATTAATAACCGGCTAATATTAATAATAACCACGTCTTCTGGTCAATGTAATTAATAAAGCATAATAATTACATTGACCATTGAATTGGTAATTATTAATATTTACCGGTAAATATTAATAATTACCAATGAAGCCTGGTGCATTTAATAAAAATTATTTACTTTAGCCTTTTATTTGGTCATTAATATTATAAACCGATTAATCACGGGAACCGTAACATATATATATAGCTAGTTATCAAATGTCAAAGTTGATAAGTTGCGAAGTTGAAGTAAATAATTAATAGAGGAACTCGGCAAGTTTCTTTACTATCTTCGATGGAACTAAAAATTCTTTTAATTTGATGAGGCGAATGCTTTTTGAACTACAGCAACAATGAAATATCAAAATCTACAAAATTATGCTCTTGGATAATTACAAACTAAGCACAAAATACATGTAGGCGTTATATAAAATCCAGTAAATAACAAGTCTGATCTGTTAACAAACACAACATTCTGCACACAATTGGAAAAGAGGAAATACAAAAGACAGTAACAAATATTTTCCCGGCGGATTTTTCTAACACAGCAGCGTTTTTGTTAGTCTGTCGCAAGAAAAGATAATAATATGTATTTTCTTGGCGAATTTTTCTTTCAAATCTTTGGCGAAACTTTCAAGGTAGCATTATTGCTATAACCCCCATAATGAAGCACAAAGCTGTAGAATCCTTCAGAAATGTTACGGTGGCGCCAACAGTCAAGTGATTATAGGCTAAAAGGCACCTAATGTCGGTATACGGGTCATTGTAATGGGCGACCCCAGGTTCTACTTGCTCTGAGGATTTTTTTGTAAGCAAAACTCAGTCAACTTGAAACTACTAATTCTTGTCGGCCTCCACTCAATCTTTTATTGCACTAAGTACGTTATACAATTTTCAACAGCTTCACTTTATCTTAGAGTGATTTAACCCCAGCGTATTTATGAAAAATAAAAGCTGGGACTCAATGGTAACTGATCCTTGGAGAAGTTCTTTCGCAATTGCCGCCTATCAAAAGCGTGTTTTTTATCGAATAGACAGCAAGAAGAATCGTATTTGAGGAGTGTAAAGCTTAAATTGTGAGATTCACTATCGTAGCTTGTAATTATGAGGGAATGTTTTGGTGTGCCTCGTTGTTTAGTTGGGATAATTATTTTAGTTTTGTGTTGCCATTATTAAGTAATTAATACTCGGGCCAATTTGTTCTCTTTGTAAAGATGGCTGGTTATGATGTATGTCGAATGTAAATGTATAAAATCCTAAGCATGAAATATTTTCGTCCCTTATAAATTTAAGAAATATGTGCACATATGTATGAAGCGGAGACGTAGATTAGAAATATAGACATTTGGAATTGTTTTCCCTCATATTAAGATTATATGCTTTTTATGAAATATTTTGCTCTATAAATTAAGCGAAGCGTCGTAAATTAGAAATATAGACATTTGGAATTGGTTTCCATCATATTAAGATTACATATTTTTCATGACAATATTTTCGTCTCATAAATTTAAGAAATATGTGAGTGCACTTATGTATAAACAGAAGATATTAAAAATCTCGATACTTGGAGTTTGTTTTTCCATCATATTAAAATTATATCCTTTTCATAAAAATGAAGTTTCAATTAAAAAATAGAAATATATATATTTTCCGACTGAATCAAATGTATCTTATTCTGTGTTAAATTTCAATCACTCATTTATTGAAAATTATCATCAATTTGTGTAGACTTGATAGTATTTTTATCGAAAATAAGTGTAATAAGAAAGTGCTAGATTTCGCCATCTGAAAATGAACAAAATAAGAATGATAAATAGAATCAGTATATAATCTGTGTTATAGAACGTGGACGTACTGCTTTGCTTAATTTGGCCAGTGGAAAAGTATCAATATTAATCCATTAAGTTCAATAGTTTTCTGATCTAATCTTTTCGTTATTCAATTATTCATTCAACAATTCTAACCATATTCTCTCTAATAAGATAAGTAAGAGAGATTTCGATCCAAGAAGTATGATTGATATTTTTTGTTTTAAAGGAAATTGAGATTAACTCTCGCATTTGATTACTGGTTTTTAAGGAAGAGTTTAGTAAATGTATTATGGTGAAATTTGTATGCAATTTCGCTAGATTGAAACTAAGTTATAACACCCTTTAACTAAACTTCAAGAAAACACAAAATAAATGCATCCATTTCATTAAGTAAATTGGTTAATAAGTCTAATTGAAAATGTAGACTATATAAATCTATTTTATTCCTTCATTATATATATAAGTAAGTATAGTAACTGTATTCTTGTGAAATTTGTATGCAATTTCGCTACAACAACCTTTTAACTAAACTTCCAAAAACCACAAAATAAATGCAGCCATTTCATAAAACTAAATTGTTTAATAAGTCTAATTGAAAATGTAGACTATTCAAATCTATTTATTTCTTCATTATATATGAAATTCTTGCTTGTTTCATACAATGATTGTTTTGGAAATGAACTTTTCTAGGAATAGTGCACTTTTCAATTTTATGTAATTTACTACTTGAAAGAACGAATGTGTGTGTGCCGTTGTCTTAAATGACCCGTTCGAAACATAATGCGCAATATTCTAACTTGGGTTAAAAAGAGGTTTTTAAACAATTTCTAAAATAAATTCGAGTACAAAAAACTTGATATTAGTTTAAAAAGTCTAGAGAGGCAATTTTCAATCGGTGTACCGAAAGAATAGCACTAGCCTGCCTTACGGATGAAGCGTCTTAAATTGTGTAAGATTTATTTAATTTCAACGGTTATCTTTGAACTTTTGACAAGTGTGTTCATAAATAATTTTAAGTATTAAAGTATATGGTAACATTGAGTATTATTTTTTCAAAGTATCAATTTCTTTAATAAAGGTTCTTTAAAAGCCACTTTGAAGGAAAAAGAGTAGATAATCAATACTATAGCAAATCAATCAAAATTATAAAAATGTCCTTTTTTATTCGTCAGATTGGCAAAATACATAATGTATTTTTGGTGTGCCGCAGAATTCTAGTAATTAGTTTTTGCGTGCCATGAGATGAAAATCGCTGATATAGAGTATGATATACATTTGCTACATTCTCTGCAATTAATATCACTGCTGCTGACATTTCAACAGTAATAAAGAAAACCCACTAAAATGGAACTTTCTCCGAATTCTTTTTGCGCATTCGAAAGCTATTCGCGAAACACCAATAAAATAAACTCAAAAAATGATTCATTACATATTTTTTATCATTTCTCGACCTTTCCCAACAAAATCTCGAAATATTACCGCGTAAACAATTATCACCGTCCTTTACCGTCTATAAACAGATTATGTCTCCCAAATCAATCAAAATTTTAAAATAAGTCAGATCGGAAAATAATTTAATATTTTTTTGTGTGCCCCAGAATTTTAGTAATTAGTTTATGAGTGCCATGAGATGAAAATCGCTATATTTCTGCAATTAATCTCGCTGTTACTGTCATTCCAACAGTAATAAAGAAAACCCATTAAAAAGGCACTTTCTCCGAATTCTTTTTGCGCATTCGAAAGCGATCCGCGAAACGCCAATAAAAGAAACTCTCCAAAATGATTCATTACATATTTTTTATCACTTCTCGACGACCTTTTCCAACAAAACCTCGAAATATTACCGCGTAAACAATTATCACCGTCCATTACCGTCTATAAACAGATTCCGATACCAAACCAATTAGATAGGCGTCTTAATTTAACTGGAATGAGCAACGATAATGCGCGTTCTTGCCAGCAGGGAGCACTCCAGCGAGAGCGAATCGGATGAAATATTAAAGAGGGCCGGATTGAATTTGGAGGCAAAATTGCTTTCGAATAGCCCTCCTCGGTGCATATATTTAGATCCTTCCGTAAACAGTGACTATTACTGAAAGATGTCACGTCATATTCCAGTCAGAAAAAACGCATTCGGGAGTTGCAATTGAAGGTGATGCCCCATTACGATGATCGGGTCAAGATTTCCCTGCCGGAGCGGAGGGGGCCTATAAGCACGCTATTCAAATCGGTTAGAAAAGAAAGCGATCAGTTTTAGTGTTATTAGAAAAGCCAGGGGAAAGCGTGTGCGGTATAAATTCTTAAAATCTCAATCGCGCACAGAATACTTTGGCATGACGCTCTATGATATAATTTTTCTTTCTTTGCCCAATTCCCCCGATAACCGTTACATTTCGAGAAATACACATGAGGTCATAAAAGGAGCAATAAAAGTCGCCACGTTTGAGAGCAATATTGCCTCCGCTCGATTTTCCAGCATCTAGGTAAATAACGGGAGAAATTCTAAAATTATAGATGAAAAACTAGCAGGAAGGGGAGTTATACCGTTCTGAGAATATCAAATCAAGGAAACTTCCCCTAAGAGGAAGGCTGTTACTGCTATTGTGGAGGACGCGATTCCAAGTAGGCAGCGTTATTGTCATAGGCAAACCCAAACGTGACCACAACTCGGGATCTGATTGACTACGATTTTATGTTCCTTGGCGGCAGTTAGAGTCTGGGCTGGAAGTTATGACGCCACACCGAGAGATTGAAGTAGCCGGTGGGAACGCTTTCGGAAAGGTTTATTTGGTAAGAGATCGCAAAAATGGAATTCAAAGTGGAGAGTCCCGGCTAGGAAATAAATAAATTCAAGTGAGATCGAGACACTTAATGGTCATAAGATGATGGAGGACGGAGTTTATCAACCATTCCCAACGAATCTCTGAATGGCACGCCTATATATAACCTGCGTCGTAAAAGTAAATAGCGGAGTTTTATAAACTAGTCCGTCAGGTACAAGAACAGCGGCATGGGGGAATAAAACACGCCTCTTTTATTCACTTCAACCCGTACTTGCTTGAATTTCTTTGAAGCCGAAAATTACCAGAACTTTAATCAGCCTTTATTCAACACCTATATTCAAATATTCAAGTCAAGATAGAAAAACGAATTCCTGAATTGATAATATGAATTAACGGTATATCACTGTTAAATCAATAAAAAGCTAGAGATGGATTAAAACGAGCAATTAATGGGGGAGTAAAACGCGGCTCTTTTATTCACTTCAACCCGTACTTGCTTGATCGAATTTCTTTGAAGCCGAAAATTATCAGAACTTTAATCAGCCTTTATTCAACACCTTAATTAACCTATATTCAACCCTAATTCAACAGCCTTAATCAACCTATATTCAAGGCATGGAAGAAAAATTAATTCAATAATTAAAATAATATGAATTAACAGTATAACTGTTAAAGAAATAAAAAGATGAATTAAAACGATCAATTAATGGGGAAAACACGCCTCTTTATTCATTTCAACCCCTACTTGCTTGATTGCATTTCTTTTAAGCCGAAAATTATATGTATCAGAAAGATTTTCTTATTCACTACAGATACTCAAGGCATTGAAGAAAAATTAATTCAGTAATTAATAATATGAATTAACAGTATATGACTATTCAATCAATAAAAAAGCTAAGCAGATGGATTCAATCGAGCAATTAATGGGGGAATAAAACACGCCTCTTTTATTCACTTCAACCCGTACTTGATTGAATTTCTTTGAAGCCGAAAATTACCAGAACGATTACCTTTATTCAACACCTGTTTTCGACTCAAAGTAAGAAAAATTAGTTCAAACATGAATTGACAGTACGTCTGTTAAATCAATAAAAACTAAACCGATGGATTAATGCTGCAAAAATATCTGCGAATATAATTTTTACAGTATGTGATAAGCTTAATCACATTAACGTTATTCATATATTTCTGTAGATAAGAATCGTGAGTAATATTTTAGTTACAATATCATGAAACAAGTAGGATTGAATGGACCAGTATTGACTGACTAAAACTATCAAGCTGTAAAAAATTGCTTTGTTTAAATTGTGTATTGTAGTCCCTTCATTTTGGTTGTTTTGTTGCTCCAGTGCGAAGTTTATCAAAATACCTATTTACTTACCCTTCATTTTTATCTTCTCTTTTTAATGTAATATTATTCAAAAATTCTAACAATTACATAATAAAAACCAGGAAAAATTCTCGAAATATATTGGGAAATCTGTATAAATAATTATTAAAAATTATATTAAAGTCGCGTTTTTCTCATTGTCTTTCAAAACTAGATTCCTATATCATTTTACATAAAATCTGATGTAATGTCATTGTGTTTATAGAACATTCGTTATCATAGCAATTGTTGAATGATAATGTATAGCAAATTGAGACGTAAAGCAGTAACCCCCATAGATATGTATCGAATTTAAACCACTGCGGTGTATTTTAACGACTTTCGATGAATCATAATATAATCCACTCATAAAATTATTTTTAAATTCTTAAAGCTTTTCTATTTTCATATAGTATATTAACTATTCCAAACATATGATAAACTTACTTGGTGTACAAAAAAGCTTTGTGTACAAATATTACAAAACAAAAATGCACACCAAATAATACTGACCATAAATTATTATCGCTACAACATTGACATAATCTGTGAAACCCTGCAGAACTGTTTTCCTCGTAATGTACCTAAACATTTTTTCATATCATTCTTAACCTTTCACTCCTAGGTAAAATTATCACACCCTATTTAGTTTCATTAAATGGTAAGCTATCTAAACACGGGCATGACTATAAATATCTCACTCAATAGATTAATTGAAAGATGGTCACTTTTATAAAATAAGAAACAACAAAACAAACAAAAGTAAAGAATAATAGCCAATAGAGTACTGCATTATATTCAATATAGTCCATAAGGCGCATATCGGTCCAATATCGGTGATAAGTCCACTCTAGGATATGTCAAAGTGGCGTCAACATTATCCATTTATGGAGATTACCCCATGTATCAGAACATTAGGATGGGAACCATCCTATTGTTGTGACTAATTATATAATGCCCAGAAGCAAGAATTAATAAAGTTTGGAGAGTACAAAAGATACTATTTAAAAAAAGTAAAAATTAGAAAACCTTCAAAACAATGACCAATCAAAATTTAAAAACTTCGTCAATGTAAAAGATCGCCAATGGCCATTTCGGTGGAGCAAAGACGTCCACCATCATCAGGATAGAAGTTAAGTCACAAGAAGAAACGTGAGTTTAAATATGTTGTTCTAGAATACTGTTGATTTAAACACGCGTTGTTTCTTGTGACTTACTTCTCATGATGGTGGACGTCTTTGCTCCACCAAAATGTCCATTGACGAAGCACTTATTGCATTGACCAAGTTTTTAAACCGTGATTAGTCATTGTTTGCAGGTTTTCAATTTTTACTATCAATTTTGACTAAAGTTTTCATCTGCTCATCTACTATTTGAATATACCCAAAAGATAACACCAAGAATGAAGAGGTTACCAGAATAATGATAAAAAAGTAAATAGGTTCAACGAACCTTTGCATTCTGGCACGTCATCAGGACATAGTCAAGTCACAAGAAACGCTAGTTTAAATATGTTCTAGAATACTGTTGATTTAAACTCGCGTTTCTTGTGACTAACTTCCGTCCTGATGATGGTGGACGTCTTTGGTCCACCGAAACGGCCATTGATGTAGCACTTATTGCATTGACGAAGTTTTTGAACCGTGATTAGTCATTGTTTCGAAGTTTTTCAGTTTTGACTAAGTTTTCATGTTTTTATCTACTATTTAAATATACCCAAACGGCAACTCCTTGAATGAAGAAGTTACCAGAATAATAATAAAAAAGTAAATAGGTTCAACGAACATTTGCATTCTGGAACGTAAGTGGAGACAAACTACTCATTGGTTGGTAAATTCGTTCAATGCCCATGTCCTTCAAAGATTCCTTTACCGATTTCGATTAGCGGGAGTGACCTTCGCGTCTCCACAATTCTACCAGGTAAGTCGAGTCTACCATCCAAAAGGGGGCTATGGTCACGTTTGCTTCCACACTGCAGTTGCAGATGCAATGCAGAGCCCGAAGGAAAAGCCGATCGAGATCGGCGGGTATGATATCTGCGATAATTGAATCATTACCTGGCGTCTGAGTGGTTGCTAGTGAGGCCAGCGTGAGGACAAGGCGGTCACCCTTACATACATCAAGCAGGTGAAGTCAGGTTTCCTTAGCCAACCAAAAGGCACAGGAGGGAAGAAGCATTGTTGCGTGCTTATATCAAATTAAAGGGAGATAATGGTATCAGTTGAAACTTTATCGAATGGATTAACATAGAAATGGAGCGAAATGCTTTTAGACGAACATTCATGTCTCCCATTCGTGCTAGAGTGAGTCGTTGAAATACAAACCCATAACACTCGATAATGTAAAGATTTAATTATCACGCGAGAATATTTCGATGGATCAAGTTTGGGGTTCACTAAGTTAAGCGGATGAGTAAGATTGACGCCAGGAATTGGATGCCCGAGTTAAGTGGGATCGATTTTTGGACCCCAAGGAGATGTTGATTCCAACATTAAGAATATACCTAGGGCAAAAGGGTATAAGTCAAAAAACAATTTTTTCAGGAGGCAGTTTTTATTGAATGTATTGGGAATGTCGATTCCAACAGTAAGAATATATCTAGCGTGTTGGGGCAAAACGGTATAAGTCAAAAAATAAATTTTTCAAGAGACAGTTTTCATCGAATGTATTTTTTACATATCCATTATGAATCAACTTAATCATTTCAACCAGGATTTATATCTCTGCTTTTATTCAGTTGGTTTATACTAATTTGACCAAATGAAAGATAATTTTTTACATGTACTCATTTACTTATCTCAATTTGATCGACATACTGTTTTGCCCAAACACGCTATACAGTTACTAGCACAATATTTATGGTAAGGAAATAATTATAATCTGAAACTTTTTACTGCTTGAACGTCGAAATAAGAACTTGCGCAAAATTTACATGCAATGTGAATTGACTATGAACTGATGTGAACAATTGAAACAATCCATTTTTTAGAATCTTGGTATTTACTAGGCTCCGGAATCCATAGTTTGCGTATATATGAATTTTTGTTGGTAAATACTAAAACTATTAGATTAAATGTTTACTAGTATTCTATACCATGTAAAACAGAAATTTCAATTTACTGTACTTTAGAAATAGAGTGATTTGCTAACGCTCGTATTTTCTTTCTCTAATGTAGGAACAGTATATCTTTTCTTTCTAAATTTTAATGTGGTTTGAATTTAAAATATTCCTGAAGTGTTACAAATTAATTTTAACCGTACAAAATACATTACATATTTATTGTGTGACGCTCGTGTGCTAATATAGGAAAATTATGCCTTTTCTTTCTGAACTTCAAGGTGGTTTGAACTTCTTAAAGTATTCCTGAAGTGCTACAAATTAATTTTAACCGTACAAAATACATTGTATATTTATTTCTAAAGTATACATTAAATACGTCCTTGTAATAAATTATGAATGCGCAGTCAAGTAGCTAAATATGTAAAATAGAAGAAATATCTCAATTAATTTTATTTCTCAGTGAGTAATTAAGCAAATTTCTGTGTAATTAAACATATAACCTATAAGTTGTAAGTTCGATACATTGTTATTCACGAACAATTTTTATATTCAAGTAAATAAGTCAATACATTAAAAACTGGTTTGATTAAATGGACACAAATGAGATGTCACAGCAAAGTAGTTAATGTACAATTTACAGTTCTTTTATTGCTCAATTACTGAAACCTTTTTATTCGCTCTCCAGTCGTAGTTATTTTGTAAGTCGGATTCTATAGAACTGGATAAATGATATCGAAAACGTAATGTAATTAACAGAAGTAATTTCTTAAATGGGTTAAAAGTTTTCCTACAAATCGTTTTAAATAATAAGATATCTGACTGCGAAATGTTTCTCATTACGCTTGCAAATGCCCGAAATGGTATATCAAATATGATAATATCGTTCGAGTTATGAAATCTGTTTTCTTACTATCCCAAACCAGTTGCCAGTCATATATAAAGTAACTGCTAAGTAGAAAATTATTCATAATTATATACACATCGTTGAGTTTCTGTTCTACGAGGAAAATACTTTTATTCATCAACAGAAATTTTATCGTATATCCGTTTATTTACCCTTGAACGAAATCACTGAAAAGTGGCTGTAAGTCAAAATATGTTGAAGAACAGTTTTGAATTTAAGGGACACAGTACCCTAAAAATGACCAAAATGTCGATTTCTTTTTTAACATCTTTTCTTAATTATAAACTGTAAAGAATATGCGTGAAAAATTTTATAGCTGTGGCTATATTATTTAGCGAGTTATTAAAGTTTTTCCATCGAATGTAAGGACCGAAACCAAAAGTATTTAAAACTTTAAAGTGCTTTTCTCAGCTCTTTATTTTTTGATTACATTGTATTCAAATTGCTAAGGCTTTTTCTAATTGATGTAGAGATTTGAAACTTTGGTTGTTTATTGTAATATACTTAATAACTTTGTGCATGGAATAAAGATTTGGAAGAATAGTTATTTATAAATTGAATAAATCAAATATGACTGTTTTTTTCTTTTTTCACAGTATTTGTTATAAAATATTTGCATAAAATGAATAGCACTGGTATATGTAATCCCATGCACAAAATTGCGGGAACACTTCAGATAAATAAAAATAAAACATTCGAAAGAAATTAAAATTTGCAGATGGCGTAGGAATTTAAAAATATTGAAATAGTTTTAATAAAAATAGAATTTTTCAATTATTCTGAAGGAAAAATTTATTTTTTTTTCTTTTGTAGTGTATATTTAATGTGCAATAAGAGCTACACTAAAACATTTCGTTGTGAATATCAAAACAAAGAAAATTCTTCATATGGTACAGTATTCCCTTTAGAGGATAAATATGAAATAAATGATAAAAATTTCATATCTCTGTTTAGAGTTAACTGGTGGCAAAAATCAAATTAAGGTCTTGCAAGTAAGGCACCTTCATAACATTTTGGGGGTGCAGTTGGTAGAGTTGTGGATTAGCAACCGGAGGGTTCCGAGTTCGAAACTCGATCCAACCAAATGCCATCGTGAACGTGGGACTGATGCGTTAAATCTGTCTTGGTCTCAAATATCTTCAGGTTGGCGTGGTGTGGAAGTTTGGAGAGTGGGGTTCCAGCTCAGGTGTTGACCTCGTCATCTGACCGTGGTTCAAAATGACGAGGTCATAGACGTGAAATATAAGTAGACAGCATTGCTATTGAAAGGAGCTTCAAAAAGTGAGACCAACATGTCGACTAGTAGTGACGTGACCGCTCTGTGAAAAATTGAATTGTTTGAACAATTTGGTATGGTATCTCCTCGCTTGGCGATATAACATCTTATGACGGGGTAGTTGTGTAAATGTGCATTTTTCTATAGAGTGGCGACAAAATTGGTGAAATCGCCAAAGTCTACTGCTATCAGATGATCAAACAATGGTCGAATCGGATGATCAATCAATGGACGAATCAGATGATCAATCAATGGATGGGCGTCTTCTGTCCCGTGAACAAATCAGATGATGAATGGTAGGTTCCCCCCATCGAATGAAGTAGTGTCTAAGGGTCACGTTACTACTAGTTTTGGTCACATGATCCTGGGCACATTAAAAGGTTATCATTGTTCACTCTACTTTTATACTTCCTCTAGGAACGAGGGGTCATCGGATTTTCCCCTACGGGATTGACTCTGGAACTTCGCCAATTCGTGAATTCAACTAACGAACTAACTACAATTTTTTGTACGATATACTTAACTCTCTGAGCGTCATGTGATTTCCGATTAGAGTAGTATTGCTTTTCCCCACGATGCATATAATGACTAAATAAACACCTATATTGGTTGAAAGAATCCTATGAAAGATACTATTGGTCAGGAAGGTCGAAACTGGTTACACGTCATGCAGGGAAGATCGAAGGTTGCAGAACGGATATATGAGGGTCAACCCCTCAGAGGGTTAAGTCACAGTACTTTGCTTCAGTTTGACAATCGAGTTTTATCGTTTACTAGACGAATTGTTAGCGTGAAATCGCTTATAAAATGCAGCTAAATTAGCGCAGGAAATATAAGTGATTTGAAATTATTTCAAATACTCATTTGTATTTGATAAAGAATTTTGAAAGGAAGAAGAAATTGTATTCTCTTTCGAGTATGCGGTTAGAAATCCAACGAATGATTTTCGCAATTCATCATGGTGCAAACGTTTATTTTTATTATTTGAAAAAGAATCTTTGAAGCAAATGCAGTTTATTTTTGGTTTGAGGTTCCGGTTTCAAATGCTATGAATAGTCTTGTTTCATAATTTGGAGTTAATCCTAATTAAAAGTAACTAATTAGTTATTCTTGAATTTATCAGTCATCAGATTGCTCCGTTAAGTTGCTAAATTACACTTATCAAATCAGTCGGTGATATGTTATCAATAAGTATATCTGAACTCGAAAAATGTTTATATACAAAAGAGTTATATTCATCGAATATAGCTCATAAAACAATAACAGAACAAATAATTTCATGGGTATTTTCAAAACATTTAATAACATTTTGATTTGGTAATTGTCAACTATCAAATCAAAGATTCGATGGCTAAAAATAATAGGATTTTTTTATTCTGTGGAGGCCGCTTTACTCATTTTAATTAACCCTCCAAGTGGTATCGAAGAGATAGCTTTTCCATCAAGATCTGATCAATTTTACTAATGGCGAAATATCTCGCCATCAAGATATTACCGATATTTTTATGATGATAAGATAAAGGTTTATTAAGGTAACGTTTTATTTGTTATTATTTTTAATTTCTTTACTGAGTAAATAATTAATTAGCAAAAATAACTTTCTGTTACAAAGATTTTTAGTTTCACACTTTTCAATGTTAAAAAGAAAGTCAGTTTTCTTCTATTGTCGAGATACGTCGTCCATCAAGATCTGGTCAGTTTTGACTAATGACGAGATACCTCGTCGAGACAACCACCTGGAGGGTTAACATGTTAAAACAGCTGGAAGACTATGAAGCAGTATCCATATGTCCTTTGTTTAACACTTGAACAACCAGCCCCGTGGTATGTATATCAAATTCTACTACATCCGTGAATTCGACGGCTTTTTAAAAAACGTTTTATTTGTTATTATTTTTAATTTCTTTACTGAATAAATAATTAATTAGCAAAAATAACTTTCTGTTACAAAGATTTTTAGTTTCACACTTTTCAATGTTAAAAAGAAACTATTCAGAACATTTCTTGCAAAAAGATTTCGCGTGTACATTTTCCCCATACATACTTTTTGCATTGACTACAAGCACGCTCTACATAGTTCTACTTTTGTCACAACCGATTTGACAGATTTTCGTTCATTGGAAGTTTGTTTTGAAGTATTCGGTGTGCTATGCACTAGTCGATAGTCTTCAATCCCTGCGACTGGATAGAGACCGCGTTTCTTTTATCTCTATATTCTTTCACTAATGCAACGGGTGCTTATGGTATGAGCTTTAGGTAACGGAGTAACAAAGAAAATACGATTTTCTAAACTGTTATCGAAATAACATGAGCTTTGGGTTGCGGACTAATAGCGAAAATGCAATTTTCTGAACTGTTATCGAAATGGTATGAGCAAACTAACAAAGAAAATGCAATTTTCTGAACTGTTATCAAAATGGCATGATCTTTAGGTAGTGAACTAATAATGAAAATCGATTTTCTGAACTGTTATCGAAATGGTATGAACGAACTAACAAAGAAAATACGATTTTCTGAACTGTTATCGAAATGGTATGAGCTTTAGGTAGCGGACTAATAGCGAAAATGTGATTTTCTGAACTGTTATCGAAATACTATACCACTTTAAGACAAATTATGAAATGATGAAGGTCATCATATAGATGGATTTTGGCGATTTAGGAATCCTATATAGAGAAATTAGAATGGTTGCTGGAACACAAATTGCCAAATAAAATCACCTTTATCTCGATAAAAGTCAATAAAAATTCCGACAAAAGCACCTTAATAGTTTCTGCCATTCAAAACAAGACATCTGAAAAGTATCTCTTTGATGTATTTAGTGGTTCTAGTGTTAAATGTACCCGTACTTAACTTCATTGCGGACTTTCATTTAATTAAGCCTAGTCTTGCTTTAAGTGTCCTGCGTTACGATAGGGAAAGGTGGCAGAGCACCAAATAGTTAAAGCTGGAGGGACCATCCACAAATAAACAAGCCCTTTGCTCTGGCTCCTTTTTATGAGTTAGGCTTAAATCTTGTCGGTAAAAGCGTATTAAAATGATGAATACTTATGTCATTTTATACTTTATAGAATACGTTCATGTTTCGTTTGAACGTTGGTTCGTTTTGGGTTTATATGGTGCAAGGGATGAGCTGGACAAACGGCTGACAGACAGTTTCAGACATACACCCACAAGGGAAGTTTTACTAACACAGAAGAGAGAAATACAGGGACAAATTGAACCTGCGCCGCCTACCACTCGCGGGTTGCTAGCGCAGAGGGCGAACCCACTGACCTCTCATGAAAGGAACGAAGAAATGGGAAATAAAGTAAATAACAAAAATAACTAGCATTATCTGTCTACTGCGAGAACTTCTCCATCACAAAGTGTCTGTTGTGGACCTCTTATCCCATTGAAAGATTTTATTGACCCATCTGCAGAATAGAATCCTTTGGAACAACTCTATTCGCACATTCTGTAGAATAGAATACTTTGGACTGACACTACTGGCCCATTCTGTAGAATAGAATCTTTTGAAACGATTCTTCTTGTCCATTCTGTAGAGTAGAATCCTTCGTAAAGATTCTATTGCTCATTTCCTTTGAGTTTCTTTGGAAAGATTATATCGCTCATTTGCTTAGAATAGAAAAAATCCTTTGGAAAAATTCTATTGCTCATTTCTTTAGAATATAATGTTTTGGAAAAATTCTATTGGTCAAGAAGATCAAACTTTTGGTTAGAAGAAATGCAAAATTCAAGGTGGAATTACGCTTGTGAACCCCTCAGAAGATTAATGGTTTCAATGTCTGAGAAAAATGTTCGTAACATTTTCGATTGAAGGATTTGTCAAATATCTCATTTCTTAACAATGGCGATATTTTTCACACATTATGGATGAAAATGAGAGAACCTAATTTCAAAAATGAAATTTTTAGAATCCTGCGAAATGTATGAATGAGCACAATGGGGAAAAATGCAAAAGTAGTTAAACGATTTCACCTAACAATAACATTTAAAACATAGTTTTTATTTTTTAAAGGAAACCTTCGCGAGACTTCACACACAATTTAGGATAACTACATTACTAAATTGACTCCCTTTTTCCAAGCACATTAACAATGCAGAATATGTTGATTATGTCCCTTGCATATTCATGATTATTTTTTACGTATTTTTGAAGAGATTATGGTAACATAAAACGTCATGTACGCTTTCCTTATTAGAATTATACACTATCCTCATTAAATTCCAAGTACAGTAGATGAAGGATAGTGTAAAACATTATCTTTCTCATGATAATTATGTTCACATCAGTAAGGTTTACCTCTGCAAAGATATTTTTGCATTGAAAAAACAGTTTTGTCTCAATCTATATTTTTAAAATGCGAATCTTCAATAAATGTTTGAATGGCTTGGTAATCAAAATAATTTCTTAAACTTTTGAGTATTGTTCTGTCTGTACCGTGGATGTGTTGATTCGGTTTATTGCCACACCTACAGACAGTATATCATGTATTTAAGGTATCTGTAGACCTTTCAAATGCCATTTTCACCCAAATTTCACATTTTTTCAAATGTTACATATTATACTACAACTCTTTACCTCTTCAAATCACTTCGGATTTTACTTCTACGACCAGTAGAACTGGAGATATAAAATCAAAAAGAAGCATTGACATTTTTATTTGACATGGGGGTTATATTGTTTCTAGCTTTTTCTCGAAATGCAATTTTCGCTAAGCGTTATTCTCCGCACAACACAGTATCTCAGAATGCACCAATTAAATTTTTTTGAAATTTTTTATACATGTTCTGAAAATTATAAAGCAGGGTTTGAACTATTATAATTAAGAAATATGCATTTAAAGAAATTGAGCAGGATGTAAACCTGAATGTTTTTCGCATTTTGCTCTTTTTTCGTATTTTTTTCACTGATGACTGACGTTGAAGTCCATAATTAATTTAAATATAGCAATATAGTAATGATTGTAGTTCAATACCTGAATCAATGCTTTTAGAAGACAATTCACTTTACAAACTGGGAAAACATTAAATATTTTTTTGAATATGACGTTTTGCTTAAATGGTATTTTTTGATTGATTTTCACACTTTTTAGCCCATTTTTATAAAAAAAATAAATTTGAAACACAATATTTTCTGCCACAAAATGTTTTTTTCTAGTAGAAATCAATAACAAAATCTATAAAAAATCTAAGTTCCGTGATAATTTCAAAAGATTGCCTCCCCGCGAAGGTGTACAGATACCTTAACCATCTGAGCATCATGGGATTTCCGATTAGTGTAGTTTTGCTTTTACCCTATACCACATTCACAAACTGGGAAAACGTTAACTATTTTTTTTAATATGACGTTTTGATTAAATGGTATTTTTTGGTGATTTTTTACACTTTTTACTCCATTTTTATAAAAAATAAATTTGAAATACAATATTTTCTGCCATAAAATGCTTTTTCTAGTAGAAATCAACAACAAAATCTATAAAAAATTTAAGTTCCGTGATAATTTTTTAAAAAATTGCCTCCGCGCGAAGGTGTAGATACCTTAACCCTCTGAGAGTCATGAGATTTCCGATTAGCTTAGTTTTGCTTTTACCCTATACCACATTTAATTACTCAACAACCACGTCTATGGGTTGAAAGAATCCTAGAAATGATTTTATTGGTGAAGAAGGTCAAAACTGGTTTGGAACCATGCAGGAAAAACTGCAGGTTGCAGAATGGATATATGCGTGTGAGAGTTACAATGCTCAGGGTGTTAATTGATAGTTTTCCAAAGTTTTTCCGTTCATTTTCAACACGCAATTCATCTCCTTTAATCTTCTCTAAGGAATCAGTCAGTCATGTATCGTATTCCACAAATATTTTCATGGATATTTCTTTACTCTGAGATGAATTTATGAGAAATTTCAAAAACACTAGCTACTTATACAACAAATATTGAACTTTATATTTATTGACACATTATAATTTTACTAACTTAGCATCTTACCTGTAATGATATTTAATCCTCCTGGTGGTTGTCTTGACGAGGTATCTCGTCATTAGCAAAACTGAACATATCTTGATGGACGAGATATCTCGTTCATCGAGCTCTCGTTGTCTCTTCATTAGAAGACTGAACATATCTTGATCTCGACATCATCAAAAAATCGGCATTGTCTTGATGAAGAGATATCGCGTCATTAGCAAAATTTCTCGGATCTTGATAGACTAGATATCTCGTCGAAACCACTTGGAGGGTTAAGTATTATCGTAATATTTTCTATACCTAATCAACGGTTTCAAGAGGTGTATCTATGTTGGGTTCTAGTGTCGACTAAAACACTCTTCCACATATACAAACCGTAAATACTACTAACATAACACGCCGAAACTCTTCAAAAACTTATTTAAACCTTAGAAAATAGGAGATAGCAAACTGCATATAATACAATAAGTAAAAGACAAAGCCACGTTATAGGATTAGAAAGTACAATATAGAAAGAAAGGCATGTTCAACTGTTAGAAAATAGAAGGTATTGAAAAAGATATTACTTAGGAATTAAAATATAGAAAAAATAAGGCTTGTTAAAACTGTTAGAAAACAGAACGCATTGGAAAAAGCATGTTACACGATTAGTAAAAGAGAAAAAGGCACTTTATAAGATTAGAAGGAAAATACAGAGAAAAAAGGCATGTTTAATCTGTTAGAAAATAGAATACAGTAAAAGGTACGCTATAGGATTAGAAAGTAAAATATAGAAAAAAAAGGCATGTTAAAACTTTAAGAAAATAGAAGGCATGTTAAAACTTTAAGTAAATAGAAGGCATGTTACACGATTAGTAAAATAGAAAAAGAATAATATACGATTATGAGATGAAAATTTAAAAAATTTAAGTGTCATTAAACCAAGTATGCGCACTATGCCTCTCGCATTTTCCAGAAAAAATATTTCTAAGTTAAAATATGAATAATAGTTTTTCACACACGGCAGTATATCCGGAAGTGCTCGAACTTCTATTTCCTGGTGATATGCGTAAAATTGCTCTCGGGAAAAGAAAAGTAAACTGCAAAAATCACGCTAATTCGAGAGCGAATTTCTTTTCACACCGACAGACAAAGGAGACTGCCTCAGCCTTCAAGTTTTTCAAAGAGACGAGTCGATAAGCGAAGACCTCAAAAGCAACAAAGGACGGAAAAAGAGTAATGCAAACATGGGCGTTCCTGGCAACTTTTTAACACATCTACTTGATGCAAATAAAAAAAAAACGGAAACAAAAACAATTTGACACACTCCTACTTTCATCCGCCTGAGTGTAATTCGTTGTTTATGGTTGGCTAAGAAAAGACGCTATCATACCGCGGTAAAAATCCAAACTCATTTTTTCATTCACCTCTCTTTAAGGTTTTTACCTTGTTTCCTATCGTCTTAAAAAGTCTCAATTGTAATACTTAACCCAGTGATTTATCACAGTTTATTTTATCAAAGATTTCGTCTCTGGTCTCATCGAGACATGTTTCTTTTTGATACAGTAGAGTACGAGTAAAGTTCTCAAACATGCATTCTGTATTTACCTTGTTTCCGATCGTCTTAAAAAGTCTCATCCGTAATTCTTAACCCAGTGATTTATCGTAGTTTATTTTATCAAAGATTTCGTCTCTGGTCTCATCGCGCGAGGCATGTTTTTTATACAGTAAAGTAGGAGTAAAGTTCTCCTTAAACATACATTCATTTTGGAATGTAATAGAAATTAACAGGCTACAGAAAGCCAAGTTAAAAACAAGACCTTTATTAACAGATATCACTCTGTACACTATTTACAAAACAGTCATCTTTTCATCTTATGGCCAATCTTTCCTTTTTAGAACATACCACCTGACTCTTTTCGGTCAATAATATTTCAAAAATAAAATCAGACAATGAATGGTTTAAGTAATAAATAACTATTCAAGACGGAAGTAAAGGAGACTATCGTCTGAATCTCACAGATATAATAACCAAGTTAATAAATGTCCAAGACGGAATCATAGGTGCCTAACCGTCTGAGAGCCTTACAGGCCCCTTCTAGAGAAGCACATTGTCACACTTGTGTCAATGCTATCAAAAACAAAATTCTAGCTATTGATGACTATAAACACAACACATACACTATTCAAATAATTCAAAGGAAATCCCAGAGAGCCTTACAGTAGGTAACCACTCAAACAAGAACTCGCATTGAATAGGAACACACCAAATCCAATTGAACCAACACGAATGAATGACCTACGTTTGCCGTGATAGTTGCGTTCGTTGAAAGAAAATAAGTAGATGAGGTAAAGAGGGAAATCAGCAGAAACCAAAAAAAGACCTCTAATCCCTTTTTAATATGATACATAAAAGGCATGACTTGCGTTGAAGTAATGATGGGTCAAGATGCCTGGTTTGGCTCGAGTAATTTCCCAACAAGGGAATGTTTGCTCAAAAGGCCTCAATGGGATGCAATATGCACGTTTAGCAAATGACTTCACGTGGAACTATTGATTACTAAGGACCTTTCTTAAGTACTACCTAGGATTAGAAAAGTGTACCAGTTGAAAAACTATTGAATCAATTAATCACATAAGGGAGGATAGGTTCTCCAACAGGACACAAAGGGATGCAATAAACATGCAGGTTACAAGACTTTACGAGAAGCTATTATATAATTACTCTGAATCTTTGTATTTCCTGAGATTTTATATAGGTAAGTAGTGAATTAACGTCGCACTGGGCCAACACAATGGGCTATTGGTGATGGTCAGGGATCAATCCCGAAGGGAAAGATCCAAGAACAACGCCTCGTAATTTTGAACCACGGTCAAATAACGAGAACAACACCTGAGCTGGCACTACACTCTCGAAAATTCCACACCAGGTCAAATATAATAGCAGGAATATATATGATTTTGCACAGGAAATGAAGATATGTAATAAGTAATTTTGGTGGCACCAAAGCAATGACATATCCGGCAGGAAAAAATACTTACTCTGACTGTCACGTCTCCGACGTCTGTTTTGTGTTTGCGCAGAATGGACAAATATGGCCCTTGCGCCATAAAACCCAACCAACCTCTTCTGTGTCACTAAAAGTTTCCCTACGTGCATGTGTATTTACTTGTCGTTGTTTTGCGCAGCTTGGCCAAATATGGCCCTTGTGCCATAAAACCCAACTAAGCTCCTCTGTGTCAGTAAAAATTTCCCTGTGTGCATATCTATTTACTTGTTGTTTGTTGCAAATTGGCCAAATATGGCCCGTTGAGCCTTAAAACCCAACCAACTTTTTAATGCCAGTAAAACTTTCCCTGCGTGTGTCTAGTCGTTGTTTATGCTAGTCGTTGTTTGGCCAAATATGGACCTTGTGCCAAAAAATCCAACCAAATCCCTTCAGGTGTTCCAAAACATGCGTGACTTGTTCCATACTTTTCAGAAAGTTCCACACATTTGCATTTCAGAAAGATAAAACAAATATCCACGGACATCTCATAAAAGCTGAATTCGTTCAAAAAATGTTTGAAAATAAGTTAAAACTGGAAAACATAGGAAACTCCCTATGCAAACACTTTTTCAGAGGTAACCTCCCTTTTTATTTTATTTGCCAGATTGACAACGGGAAGTTTGACGACAATTTTATTCAATTGGAAAACGCTTTGCATGTAAATAAATGCATCTCGGATTTTATCAAACGCGTCTTCATAGTATATATCTTGGTTTTGAATGTTTGTCCCGTGAACTTTGAAATATAACAGTTTGAGTTGCTAATTTAAATTTACAAGTGGTACATTTTAAAAAGCTTGTTTTTTCCTGCATAATTCATGAACATTTTTATGGGCTCAAGAGATAATTTTAGAGGAAAGTACTCGCATGCGTCAACGAAATTTTACTTCTCTTTTTATCCTTGCATTTTTCATTGTTTAGTCGTGTTTTTATGAATGTATTAAGTTTGTAAGTATTAAACTATATTCTTTTATAGCTTTCTGGGATACTGACCGTTAGTTTACATAACCAAATTAAGTTCAAGATAATATATGTTTACTAAACAAAAAATTATCTCTAGTTATATTATTAACATGAACATTTTAAACGTAAACAATATTTTTATTATATTATCGATGCATATTTATTATAAATACATTGATTTGAGCTTTATTAAACTTATTTTTTATCTTATTTAGAGATTACCTGTAATAAAAATTCACAAGGCATTGAGTTTTGAGCAATTCAAAAAAGAGGTCAAGGGAAAGATTCATGTTATTTTGAACCACGGTCAGATGACAAGATAACACCTGAGCTGGCATCCCACTCTCCAAACTTCCACACCACGCCAACGTGAGGACATTTGAGGCCACGATAGATTTAACATGCACCAGCCCCCGTGTACGGTCTTTGGCTGGACCGAGTATCCAACTCCAACCTTCCTGTTGATAATCCGTAGCTCTTCCAATTGGCTACCGCGGCCCCTTATAACTTTGAGATGCCGATAGTAACTTATAGAGCAAATAAAACATTTTGCTTCTTTCCTACCTTCGTGTTTAACCCTCCTGGTGGTTATCTCGACGAGGTACCTCGTCATTAACAATGCTGACCGGATTTTGATAGACGACATATATCGTCATTAGAAAAACTGACTCTACCTTGATATCGTCACCATCAAAAAATGGCAATACCTTCATCAATCAGTGTTCTTGAAAATGAGATATCTCATCATTAGCAAAATTGTTCAAGTTTTAATGGACGAGATATCTCGTCGAAACCATTTGGAGGGTTAAAAATTAGCGTAAGAGGAAATAAAAGCTTCTGAATCAGTGTTACAAATATTATTAAAATTGATCGATAATTTAATTTTGTGAGTAAATTATGGGTCTCACATGCGAAATTTAACCCTCCAAGTGGTTTCCCCGATATTGCCGATTTCTTTATGATGGCGAGATCAAGATCTGATCAGTTTTCCATCAGGATCTGGTCAGTTTTGCTAATGACGAGATACCTCGTCGAGACAACCACCAGGAGGGTGAACCTTGTATTTTCTCTGCGCTACACACAACTAAAGATTGGATTCTAACAAAAGTACAAAAAAATGCGAAACATTGTAGGTGTCATGAAGAGTTTGGATATAATTCGCCTGGTAAACTATCCAACTATTTGGAAGTAGTCACGAAAATCTAGTATAAATTTATTTCCCTACTTTAAGTTTGTAGAATGCAAAGCTTGTAGAAATGAACTTGGGGCTCTATTCACATTTGCTAATTTCGAACTACTTAAATTATATCAAAAAATTATTCTTTTTAACCTCTACTGCAGTCTAAGTGCCACTTGTACGGTTTTCAAAAGCCAGTACCAGGTTCAAAATGAAAGCCAAACGAATAAGCAACATTTAGTATCATATTCATATTCGTTGTGTATATGGAATAAAAGCTTTCAATTTAGTCGTTGGATTCTAAATCGAGATTAAGTTAAGACATTCGTGTTTTAGGTCCTATCTACATTTCATCATGTCATTTCCTGATAGTTTTAGGGCCGTGGTAGCCCAGTTGGAAGAGCAACGTATTAGCAACCGGAGCAGGGTTGAGAGTTCGAAACTCGGTCCAGCTATAGACCGTCATGTACACTGAGGCTGGTGCCCATTAAATCTATCGTGGCCTCAAATGTCCTCACGTTGGCGTAGTGTAGAAGTTTGAAGAGTGAGATGCCAGCTCAGGTGTTCTCGTTATATGACCGTGGTTCAAAATTACGAGGCGTTGTCCTGGGTGCTTTCCCTTCAGGATTAATCCCGGACCGTCGCCAATGGCTCGTTGTATTGCACCAATGCGACATTAATTAACTACCTATCTACCTACCTGATAGTTTCAAACTTCATCCATCATATGGCAACTAATTACTAAAAGTTAATCCAAACCTTATACCCTGTTATAACTATTTCTCACCTTAAAAAGTCTGTTAGAATAGAAATAAATGAAGACGCAATTTGCTCAAATGGACTATCTTTATCTCTGTTAGCTAAGAGTTGTTGATAAATATACATGAATCACTGTATTAGACACAATGTTCATCTTCCAAGATACCCCAATGTTAACTTTAAAATAACTCTTAAATAATGCTAGGAACGAACGGAGTCGTTAGTGCATTACTAAAGCTCTCAAACAAAAACGTTACTAAATATATTGCACATTATTCAAACTTTTTGAAATCTCATAATCCAGACATTCTTTCAAAAAGTCACTTCTAAATTAAAAAGGGCAAAGGTTTAAGCCCTTGAAATCTCCCCCTCTGCACAGCAAAATTTATGCAATAAATTATATAATATTGTTAGACAAACTCAAAAATTCGTGTATTGCTATGAGAGCATTTTATTTGACTGGAATTCGGCCAATTTATTTGAGTCAAAATTTGTCAACGAATATGCGAAATGCAGTAAAAGAGTTTTTCATTCGACTGTCCATTTATGTGTTCGTTGGTTAGGTTTAATGGCGCATGGTCCAATAAGGGACAAACTGCGCCAAACGCGCAAGACCAGGTAAAAATCAATAAAAACATATAGCAGCCCAAACAGCACTAAACAGTAGATTAAAAACATGAAAATGCGGAGAATAAAAGGTAAAAATTACTTCTGAAACACAAACTCAAATGTAATACCATCGTTTTGCAAGTGAAAAGTCAAGTAAGTCTGTACAAGCGCAATAAGAAAGTAATTTTCAAGGCAAAGTAAGGAAGCAATTTCAAGTCAAAATTTTCAGGGTGTGAATTTTCTTAACTTTTCTAGACCAAAATGTAGTGAACTTTGGACTAGTAAAGTGTCTGTGTGTCCATTAACTCATTTTTACTTTGCATGAAGGTTAGATTTCTTCTTGAGAAAAACATTTAATGTGTTTAGGATAGTGAGTAGAATTTGTCCGTCTTTGTTTTCTCATCACTATGCTTTCTGACTTGTTTCGCTCGTAAAACGACGATATTAAAAATTCTGTATAAAAACCACAACAGTTTTATAAAAATAATGTCAAACAAGAATAGAGAGTTCTAACCCTCCAAGTGGTTTTGACGAGATATCTCGTCGATTAAGATCTGATCAATTTTGCTGATGACGAAACATTTCGTCATCAGCAAAATGATAACGAGAATTAATGATAACGAGATCAAGATCTTGTTACTTTTTTCTTCTAAAGTCGACATATCTCGTCCATCAAGTTCTGGTCAGTTTCGCTGATGACAAGATACCTCGTCGAGACAACCACCAGGAGGGTTGACCCTCCTGGTGGTTGTCTCGACGAGTGTGGTGGTCCTCTCCACAGACGAGCTATCTCGTCATTAGCAAAACTGACCAGATCTAGATAGACGAGATACCTTAAATCGGCAATCTCTTGATGACAAGATATCTCGTCATTAGAAAAACTGACTAGATCTTGATGGATGAGATATCTCATCATCAGGGAAAAAATGACCAAATCTCGATTTCGTCATAAAAAAATCGTCAATCTGTTGATGACGGGATATCGCGTTATCAGTATAACTCGTCAGATCTTGATGGACGAGATACCTCGTTAAGACAACCACCAGGAGGGTCAACCCTCCTGGTGGTTGTCTCGACGATGACCAGATCTTGACCGACGAGCTATCTCGTCTTTAGCTAAACTAACTAGATCTTGATGGATGAGATATCTCGTCATTAGGAAAAAAATCTCGTCACCAAAAATCTCTTGATGAGATATCAAGCATAACTGGTCAGATCTTGACGGAACGAGATATCTTGTCGAAACCTCTCGGAAGGTGCGAGAGAAATGTGTTTTTAGTCTGCCAAATTCGTATTTAAGGCTGTTATTTTGTCTCCCCAGGCGGCAGACTGCAGAAGAGAGAGAGGCTGAGCGGCAGGCAGCCAACCGCCTCATGATGTCCCTCCACGCAGAGGTGGTCAGCAAATCCATGTATGAACCGACACGGGACCCTCTGTGCTTGAGCAATGCCTCCCTGCACGCGCTGCAGAACCTGCAGCCCTGGTCTGCCGAGACTTCGGTGGCGGCCCACGCAGCCGCCGCAGCCGCGGCCTCTGCGGCATCCCATCACCACCAGCAGACGGACAGGCCGCCGTACCTGCAGCCGCCGACCTCCCTCACGGCTCCCATCTGTTGAGAATCTCCCAAGTCCCCGGACACACCACTGGACGAAGGCTATCGATTCGGTGCTTGTTGGAAATGCTGTGCCAACCATGTATGTCGGAAGGCTTCGCGCCAAGCCAAATGCCAATCCTTAAATGCTTCCTTTGTTTCCATCGTAGTTCGAGACAGCTGTTCATTTCGAGCATTTGAAACTGAAAACTCGGTTCCGCTGACATGTCAAATTCGAAGAGAAATTAATTTTCGGTTTGAAACTTGAGAGGTCAATAGCAATTAGAGCAGAGTTAAATTAGTGGTAATGCTCGATGCGGTAGCTATAGCCTTGGACGACCCTATTGGCTGAGGTAAGTGAACGGTTTGCTATTTCAACATACAGTACATTGTCGGTGGAAAGGACACCATGGGTAAGAATTGTGAAGACTTTTTCAGAACTCATAAACTCCAAGATCACATCTTACAGAACTGATTGTAATTTCCCTTGGAATCTGCCCCGATTGTACTGATAATCGATCTGACAATTAGTGTGTTGCAAGTTTTCATATGAGGAAAGGCACAGCCTATACGGTGTGCAATCTTGCAGAACTGACACGAAACATATCAGTAATGCGCGTATGAAGATTAGTGCCCATTGGACTCATTGGCAGTATATACGTCCTTTTCAAGGTCAACTCTAGAAGATCTTCCAAAGTTAAAAGAATCCTAGTTTTCGGCAAGTTTATGAGCAGTATGTTTCCACTTAGGCATATATAAGTGTTGTAATTAGTTAATTACGTCGATAGATGATCAAAGTATATCGACTTATTGTAGGAATACTAAAAGGTTAAAAAACCCTTATACAGGACTGTGAAGTTCAAACTTTTAAAAATATGCTGAGATATTTTTGAAGTTCGATGTCACGATATTGTTTTTAAGTACAATTTTGTAAGTACTACAAGCATAGTAATTGAAGGTCCTCGAGCCATGTTTATACTTTCAAAATCAAATAACATGCAACGCTGCATCCGATATTGAGTAGGATTAGATAATATTTAAATATTTCAATTACAACGAAATTTGATCAATTAAATATTCTGCGTTAAATTTATAAAAATTTGTAATTTATATATAGCTTTCGGTTTTTTTAACTTGTTTAGGTAAGTATGAATTTGGGGTATCATTTTCCTCTCACTTAGATGAAAAACGTTAACATCTTTATTTAGCGTAAAGGTATTTTTATAAATCTTAAGTTATACTCCCCATTTCATGCATGTATTTTAAAAGCAGATTTTCCTTGTAAGTTTTTTGTTTGGATTTTTCCTCATTGTGGGTCCTAAGTGCTACTCTAAATAAGTATTACGCCGAATTCACGATTTTTTATATGCATAGCGAAAGTTTAGTCTCTTGTGATTTTTACCATTTGTATCAAAGGATATAAAGGTGAGTGAAAATATCGTTTCAGATCAATACTTAGAAAAATTCGTAAATCATTCAGCAAATCCACACGCCACATCTTGATTTTCCAAAAACAAAATACAAATCTCTTCCTTGTACATTTCAGTCAGCGCGGTCTTTCTTTTCCAAATTGAAATTCAACAAGGTATGAAAATGTGTTTGCAGCAAGAAAAATAGAAATTAAACGAGCATTCGGAAGCTCCCGAAATGTTCCAAGTCTTACAAAAATAAATGTTTGAATCGAAATTTGTTAAACTTACAAGTAGAAAAATGTTAATAGGTCTGAAAACAGTCAAAAACATCTACAAAGTGCTCATTTTGCATTATTATAGCTAGTCGATCAGAAACAAACGAAGAACCCATGTATGTACTGTCTTTGAATGGGAAGGGATGTGACGAAACATACAAAAAAAAGGTATAATCAAGGGATAATTTCTAGTAAAAAATAATTTAGAATGCACGCTGAAACCTGCTTAACATTGGTCCTAAAAGCAGGCCTTAACCCTCCAAGTAGTTTCGGCGAGATATCTCATCCATCAAGATCTGACCAATTTTGCTAATGACGAGATACCTCGTCATCAGGATATTGACGATTTTTATAATGACGAGATCAAGATCTCTTCTAATGACGAGATATCTCGTCTATCAAGGATCTGGTCAGTTTGCCAATGAAACGTTACCTCGTCGAGACAACTAACCACTAGGAGGGTTAATCAGCGTACATTGAAGTATAGTTAATAATACTGCAAAACGTACTGCATACTGTTAACCATAGAAGAAAAAGATACTGTAAGAGAAAACTGGGCCAATTAGTTTTGAATGCATACCTGAAATGTACAACAAAAGAAAATTTTAACAATAGTACATACCTTTAATTCTGTACTTATTTAACCATTTAATTTTAACTATGAATAAGAATTTTTAAGGAATGACTAATAAATTTTAATTGATGGAAAATTATCAAATTGCTTATTGATCTTTATACATAACAGTCTCAAACATACAACTACTCTATTGATACTCATATTTGACTAATGGAAGAAATTATAATTTTTATTATCTTTTGAACAGTTTATTCAAACTCTTGTGCATACTCTACTGATCGCATTTTCAACTATAATAGTAAATTTCAATACAAGGTACACGTGGCATGTGCGAAGTTGCTTAATGATCAACCATATTCGCTTAAATTAGCATCAAAAGTTTCTTTGTCAGTCTCTAAACCTAAAATAGCATCAAAAGTTTTCTGTGTCAGTCTCTAAACTTAAATAGCATCAAAAGTTTTCTTTGTCAGTCTCTAAACTTAAAATAGCATTTAAAAGTTTTCTTTGTCTATTCTCTTACAACACTAATCTCAAATTATAAATATCTTAAAAGTAACACATGAAAAACTAACACTCATTCAAATTATTAGATAAACTTTAGCAAATGTTTTATGTGAGCGTTCATTTTCAATGAAGAGACTGATCGAATGTTTCAAATGCTTGATGGAATAAATAGCAATCAATTTTGCTGTATCCCACAAGCATCTAAACGACTACAAAGATAACCGCATAAAAGTGATATCTTATGCATATCATAAGCAGATAATGTTTCAGTTTTAAATGAACAGCTGATGTTACTGGGCATAAAATTAAGTAGCGAACTTTTGTTGTAGATTGTGCTTAATGTGTATAATACTGTAAATAGATATAGCTTTCAGTGTTCAAGTACTAAGCAGTATGTGCGCTGAATGTCTGAATGAAAATTTGGAAACGATTAATATGATTGAAAACTCAAAATGTATTAAGGAATGTAAATAAGGAAGCTTAGATCTGGTCGATTAGTTGAAAACTATTTTAACGAAGACTCAGATATCTTAAAGATGTATGAGATTTTTGTGCCATAATTCTTTTAAAGTCTTTCTTATTTTGTATAACTCAATCAGATATATTTTCATGATTTTGTTTAAGTTTAAAATTTAAAAACTACTGAATGCGCAATTTAGTTACTATCGTATAATTTCTGTTATTTAATCTGTTGTTAATCTATAGAAAAATTACAATAATTATATCTTCTGTCATGTTGGAAAGGAATAGTGTGAGACACATTAAGTAGTATCTCACATTCAGTTGAAGTCTCATGTAAACCTTTAAGGTGTACGTATACATTAGATTTTTTTTTAATTTTGACTTTTAAAAATTCAATAAGTCATTGGTTTGTGCTTAAACTCATTTCAGAGTGAAAAATTCAGATTAAGCTAATCATTAATTATCTAATTTAGATATAATTAGCTAATTAGCATGTTTTTGAACAGTGATATCTCAAATTCTTTTCTATTCAGAAAGATAATTCCTGTTGGAAATAATTTCTAATATTATTCATGTTTTGACCCTCAATCAAGTTGCTAGAGGAAATAGGTTTTTACCATTTTTTCACCAAAGAAAGTCTAAAAAATCAAGATTTTTTCAGGAATTTTAACATTTAAAAATCAACTAAAAATTCATTTCTTAACTAATAACTGACTGAGGATCAAAACATCCACTGTATTACATAGATTATGATACAAAAGGTAATTATAATAGATCAATTCCTTGTTGAGTTATCAATGTTTGAACAAAGCATCATAGTGCAAAAACAGTTCTTCAGAAATTGAGTTAAAAGTTTTGGAAACATGTTTGTACGATACATGGTGACAGTACCTAACGAAAGCCCTTGTAACTAGAAAAATATTCTCAATATTTACAAGATCATAGTATCGTTTGAAAGCTAAGGACAAAAATATCGATATTCTGGTATATTTTCGTGATTTCTAGAGTATACATACACCTTAAAAATACTAACGAAACAATAACAATCTACGTCGACTTAAAATTAATTTAAATTAGGCGACGAGTTGAAAATCTCATTGCTTTATTTTTCTCGAAAAATAAACTTTTCAATTTTGACGCCATTGTTTTAACTAACACATACTATTAATTCGAATTCATCATATTTTAACTAAACAAAATTCATTATATTTCAACTAAACAAAATTCAGATATTTTTTAAATCTGAAGTTTAACAAATTTTTAAGCTCAAATATTTGAATAAAATTTTAAATTTGAATCTCAACTTGAGGAGAGAAACGTCATTCAACATGAGGTGAAATAATTATTGTCAAACCAAGTATATACCTGCTCTTTTTAAATTCTTAAATAGAAGTTATTTATTGAAATCTATATTATCTTGTACATACTCATTGTATATTACTCATGTAAATGTTATGAAATCTACTGTACGAAGCGTCCAGAGACTCGTTAATTGTTTCACAGTTCAAAATTGTGCTTTTGTAGCATCTTCAACTTCTTGTACATACGCAAGAATACCTGTTCCACGCGACAGACAGCTGAGATAAAGTTGTCATAATTGTCAATAAAAATATAATTGATATAATCGCAAAGTGTTTTTGTGCTTATTTCCGTTTCGTTGGATGCACTTACATTGGTTGGTTTGGGTTTTAGGGTGCAAGGTCCGATAGCAATTGGTTGGGTTTTATGGCGCAAGGGCCATATTTGGCCATGCTGCTCCAAACACAAGACAGACAACGTCAAGTAATGGACATACCCATTGAAAATTTTACTAACACAGAAGAGAGAAATACAAACAGAGTGAGTTACAGGAATCGAATATGCCGCCTACAACTCGTAAACTCCAAGTTTGATCTTCGAGTTGATAGTTTCATGCTGCGCAAAAGCACTCGATTCTTAACAGCATATCTTAATCAACTAAGATTGGGGTTTATGGCGCAAGGTTCAGAAACATACAAGCTGCGCCAACCTCTTGCGCACAAGAATACCTGTTCCAAGCAACACAAAGACAGCTGGGATAAAGTTGTCATATTTGTCAATAAAAATATAATTGATATAATTGCAAAGTGCTTTTGTGCTTATTTCCGTTTCGTTCCATGCACTTACATTGGTTGGTTTGGGTTTTATGGCGCAAGGTGTGATAGCAGTTGGTTGGGTTTTGAGGAGCAAGGGCGATATGTGGCCATGCTGAGACAATTACAAGACAGACAACTTCAAGACACACACGTACGCACAAAGAAAGTTTTACTGACAGATGAAAAATACCAGGGAGGAATGAACCTATTCCGCTTAGGTCCGATAGTGAACTGGGCCAGACGCAAGATGAAATAAAATTCAAAATAATGTTTTTAATTCCAACAACTAAATGGAGAGTAAAAACATGCACTGTACAACATATACAACACATATATACACATATACAAGAAAACAAAATAAAACGCGAGTCAAAATTATAAAAAATGGAAACTAATAAAACATGTGAGCAACAGAGAAGGTAGGCGATTGAATTAACGTCACACTGGAACAACAACAGGCCATTAGTGACAGTCTGGGATCAGCCTTGAGGGTAAAGATCCGAGGACAACATCCCGCCACTTTGAATCACGGTCAGATGACGAGAAACAACGAAGTTAAGTAAAACTGAAGGTACGATAAATCATCGGAGTTGTGTTACCCATGTTTACTTCGAGAAAGTAACCCCCTGAGTGTTCCTGCCCTTAGGAAGTTCCCCGAAAAATGAAATGAAATCTCGGCTCCCGTAATGGTTGACGGCGTTAACGTTGTTTAGAATAAACTCAGATCTTAACCTTTACACATTAAGTTGGTTGGTTGCTTGGGTTCTAAGGTGCGAGGTCCATATTTGGCCAAACTGTGCCAAATACAAGACATAACGTCAAGTAATGGACAAGCCTACGCTAGGAATGTTTTACTGACACAAGAGAGAAATACTCCATAGAAAAGTGAAAGAAATCAACAATACGCCGCTAATAACTCGCAGGTGGTAAACGCACCGAGTCACGACGAGTGGTTACTGTACTGCGACGAATCCAAAAGATTTACCCCTATTCCTGTTATAGGTACATAAAACATCACTTAAAATATCGCTTATGGGGAATACGATATATTTATTCAGGTTTTGTTTCAAAATCAGATCCTATGTAACTTTGTCGTGTACGCTCACTTGAACTCCAAAATTAATTAAGGTTTGGTTTTGGCACTCAAAGGGCTATGGAATCATACTTTTGGGTTTAAACGTTTAGTTTTTAATAATTGTCAATCAAAAACGCGTGGTTTAACGCGTATAACATGGCTTTAATTCCATGAGTACCTTTTTCTTGTCTCTCGTTATATCGTTCTTTTTCTTTCCAACCTAGATGCGCGATACACAAGTCTACGATATGTCCAAAAAATTACCCATATTCCTGTTATAGATACATAAACATGGGGAAAACGACACATTTATACAGGTTTTGTTTCAAAATGAGATCCTTTGGAACTTTGTCGTTTTACTCCAACTTGAATTACGAAATTAATTAAAGTTTGGTTTTGGCACTCAAAAAGGGCTATGGAATCATGCCTCGTGTTTAAACTTTTAGTTTTGAATAATTTTCAAACAAAAACGGTTTAACACGTATAACATAGATTTTTTCCATAAGTACTTTTTCTTGTGTGTGTCTCGTTTTATCGTGTTTTTTTCTTTTCCACCTAGAAACGCGTTGCACGAGAGGTTACTCTACTGCGACGTGTCCAAAAAATTTACCCCTATTCTGTTATAGGTACATAAAACATCACATAAAACAGATGGGGAAAACGACACATTTCTTCATGTTTTGTTTAAAGCGTAGAAAATTATAGCATCAAAATCAGATGCTATGAGAACTTTGATTATCGTTTACTCTCACTTGAATTCCGAAATTAATTATTATTTTCGGCACTCAAAAGCTATGGAATCATGCTTTTTTGTTTAAACTTTTAGTTTTTATTAATTTTCAATCCAAAACGTGTGGTTTAACTCGTATAACATGGCTTTATTTCCATAAGTACTTTTCTCTTGTCTCTTTATATCGTGCTTTTTTCTTTTTAACCTAGATGCCCGATATATACGAGTCTGGGACATGTCCAAAAATTTGTACCCTATTCCTGTTATAGGCACATAAAGCATCACGTAAAACATCTGGGAGAAAACAACACATTTATTCATGTTTTGTTTCAAAATCAGATCCTATGAGAACTTTGATTATAGTTTACTCTCACTTGAATTCCGAAATTAATTAAGGTTTGGTTTCGGCACTCAACGGCTATG